>CAJYYF030000010.1:37500-41326 GCA_913789895.3 Seladonia tumulorum | reverse complement strand
CGATTCAAATATAACTGGTTGGTTCGATCAGAAGCGCGTATAGCTCGAACATGAGTCTCTAAAGCACGTAACCACTGCGCTGGACAACCAAATCGACAACAAGTGCCGAGGAAGCGCGGACAGGACGCATGCTGGACTTTGTTGACGTGCCATGCTCTACCGCTCGCGCTGAGCAAAAGATATGGAACACCGTTTATACTTGACGAATTTTTCTCTATCCTCTATGCAAACATTTTTGCTGCATTTCTCTTTGTATATTTCTATGTCTTTTAAAAGACATTTCTCTCTGTTTTCTCTATTTTTCTTCTTAAATCGCTCGGATTAAGAGTTGATGCTCAGTTAGTACGAGTATACGCGCAAGTGAATACAAGTCACCAACCTCCCAAGGAGGCTCGCCACATAAGGGCCATTCGGTCTTGGACACCGACCCGTGGCAATGCTGTGTAGAGAATAGTTCGATACGAAGTACGGTACAGAACAGTCAAGACCGAAGTCTCGAGGCGCCCGTAACTGCTGCTCGACCGAGATCGTAGAATAGCCCCAAGCGCACGCTGAACCGATCGAAGCGACCGAACGGTCGACTCTCTTATAGATTACCGAACCGGCCGGAAGGACGCCGGCGCCCGCACGGTCAATAGCACGCGCGCTTATGGCGGTAAACCGCCGCGGCAACAGACCTGCCGGCGGGGCTGTTGGAACTTAGAGCCGAAAAAGTATGAAAATTTTTTTTGTAAAATATAATATATTTTAACATTTCTACATTATTTTACACAAAATATCCAACTTTTCATTAATCATCACCGAAACAAAAAATTTTTCTAAGTCCCACCGCCCAAGAGTAAACTTTTTTCCTAGAGGTCCTAGACGATTTTTAATGTGATATCATTGTACAATAGATTGTTTAAAAACAATATTGATCCCTATGAAAAATTTCGCTACGACGCGTATTTACCGAGTTAATAGCAAATAATGGAAATTTGTAGTACCGCATTCCGCTCTCGGACGAAATTTTATTAAGTCCTAGACAATTTTTAATATGATATCCTTGTATAATAGAATGTTTAAAACAATATTGATCCCTATGAACAATTCGCTACGAAGCGTATTTACCGAGTTAATAGCAAATAATGGACTATTGTAGAACCGAATCGCCTCTCGGACGCGAAATTTTTCTAAGTCCCACCGCCAAGAGTAAACTTTTTTCCTAGAGGTCCCAGACGATTTTTAATATGATATCCTTGTATAATAGAATGTTTAAAACAATATTGATCCCTATGAACAATTCGCTACGAAGCGTATTTACCGAGTTAATAGCAAATAATGGACTATTGTAGAACCGAATCGCCCTCTCGGACGCGAAATTTTTCTAAGTCCCCACCGCCAAGAGTAAACTTTTTTCCTAGAGGTCCCAGACGATTTTTAATATGATATCCTTGTATAATAGAATGTTTAAAACAATATTGATCCCTATGAACAATTCGCTACGAAGCGTATTTACCGAGTTAATAGCAAATAATGGACTAGTGTAGTACCGAATCGCCTCTCGGACGCGAAATTTTTCTAAGTCCCACCGCCAGAGTAAACTTTTTTTCCTAGAGGTCCCAGACTATTTTTAATATGATATCCTTGTAAAATAGACTGTTTAAAACAATATTGATCCCTATGAAAAATTCGCTACGACGCGTATTTACCGAGTTAATAGCAAATAATGTTCCAAGTCGTGCCGAATCAGCTCTCGGGCAAAGTGGTGCAGAATCAGCTCTCCCGAAATTTTTTCTAAGTCCCGTCCAAGACGATTTTTAATATGATATCCTTGTAAAATAGATTGTTTAAAACAATATTGATCCCTATGAAAAATTCGCTACGACGCGTATTTACCGAGTTAATAGCAAATAATGTTCCAAGTCGCGATGTATCAGCACCACCTCAGGGCAAAGTGGTGCAGAACCAGATCTTGGCAAAGTCGTGCAGAACGAGCTCTTCCGAATTTTTCTAAGTCCCACCGCCAAGAGTAAACTTTTTTCCTAGAGGTCCCAGACTATTTTTAATATGATATCCTGTAAATAGACTGTTTAAAACAATATTGATCCCTATGAAAAATTCGCTACGACGCGTATTTACCGAGTTAATAGCAAATAATGTTCCAAGTCGTGCCGAATCAGCTCTCGGGCAAAGTGGTGCAGAATCAGCTCTCCCGAAATTTTTCTAAGTCCCACCGCCAAGAGTAAACTTTTTTCCTAGAGGTCCAAGACGATTTTTAATATGATATCCTTGTAAAATAGATTGTTTAAAACAATATTGGATTCCCTATGAAAAATTCGCTACGACGCGTATTTACCGAGTTAATAGCAAATAATGTTCCAAGTCGCGATGTATCAGCACCACCCTCGGGGCAAAGTGGTGCAGAACCAGATCTTGGGCAAAGTCGTGCAGAACGAGCTCTTCCGAAATTTTTCTAAGTCCACCGCCAAGAGTAAACTTTTTTCCTAGAGGTCCCAGACTATTTTAATATGATATCCTTGTAAAATTAGACCTGTTTAAAACAATATTGATCCCCTATGAAAAAATTCGCTACGACGCGTATTTACCGAGTTAATAGCAAATAATGTTCCAAGTCGTGCCGAATCAGCTCTCGGGCAAAGTGGTGCAGAATCAGCTCTCCCGAAATTTTTCTAAGTCCCACCGCCAAGAGTAAACTTTTTTCCTAGAGGTCCCAAGACGATTTTTAATATGATATCCTTGTAAAATAGACTGTTTAAAAACAATATTGATCCCTATGAAAAATCGCTACGACGCGTATTTACCGAGTTAATAGCAATAATGTTCCAAGTCGTGCCGAATCAGCTCTCGGGCAAAGTGGTGCAGAATCAGCTCTCCCGAAATTTTTCTAAGTCCCACCGCCAAGAGTAAACTTTTTTCCTAGAGGTCCAAGACGATTTTTAATATGATATCCTTGTAAAATAGATTGTTTAAAACAATATTGATCCCTATGAAAAATCGCTACGACGCGTATTTACCGAGTTAATAGCAAATAATGTTCCAAGTCGCGATGTATCAGCACCACCTCGGGCAAAGTGGTGCAGAACCAGATCTTGGGCAAAGTCGTGCAGAACGAGCTCTTCCGAAATTTTTCTAAGTCCCACCGCCAAGAGTAAACTTTTTTCCTAGAGGTCCCAGACTATTTTTAATATGATATCCTTGTAAAATAGACTGTTTAAAACAATATTGATCCCTATGAAAAATTCGCTACGACGCGTATTTACCGAGTTAATAGCAAATAATGTTCCAAGTCGTGCCGAATCAGCTCTCGGGCAAAGTGGTGCAGAATCAGCTCTCCCGAAATTTTTCTAAGTCCCACCGCCAAGAGTAAACTTTTTTCCTAGAGGTCCAAGACGATTTTTAATATGATATCCTTGTAAAATAGATTGTTTAAAACAATATTGATCCCTATGAAAAATTCGCTACGACGCGTAATTTACCGAGGTAAATAGCAAATAATGTTCCAAGTCGCGATGTATCAGCACCACCTCGGGCAAAGTGGTGCAGAACCAGATCTTGGGCAAAGTCGTGCAGAACGAGCTCTTCCGAAATTTTTCTAAGTCCCACCGCCAAGAGTAAACTTTTTTCCTAGAGGTCCCAGGACTATTTTAATATGATATCCTTGTAAAATAGACTGTTTCAAAACAATATTGATCCCTATGAAAAATCGCTACGACCGCGTATTTACCGAGTTAATAGCAAATAATGTTCCAAGTCGTGCCGAATCAGCTCTCCCGAAATTTTTCTAAGTCCCACCGCCAAGAGTAAACTTTTTTCCTAGAGGTCC
>CAJYYF030000010.1:27500-30000 GCA_913789895.3 Seladonia tumulorum | reverse complement strand
AGATCTCGGTCGTCATTCAATTCAACGAACGTGGCGATGGAATATTCAACAAATTGTTGCTATATGTCCATCAGTCATCAAAGCGTTCGTAGAACGAGAGACCTCTCACTCGCTTACTCTAAGAATATGTTTGTCGAAGTGTAGCTATGGCAACGACGACCCTCCGCGCTGTGTGTAATTATCGTGTAGAGAGACGCATCCACGCACAGACGTGTATATTAAAATATATATATCTCTCCCTGGGGCTTACGCGTTGCACACCGCACAGAGTGTGTGTCTCACGCTGTTTTAGAGAGACGGGTGTCCGTATCTCTTTTTCTTTATATTTGTGTCCATTTTTCTGTAGTCTCTTGAGACTCTTTTATATATATACCTTTCGTGTATACGCATCATTTCAGGCGACGTCGGGAGCGCGTAAAATGTTCGAGAGTGAAACGCTTCTTCCGCAATGCGAATCGTTCCAGAGAGATAGGAGAGGAGAGAGATTTCGATCGTCGGAGCGGTGTTTTTAACACGGGCGGTCGTATTCAAAATACGACTCACGACGCCGCAAAAAAAAAACACTCACGCAAGTCACACGATAGCGATACCCATCCACTTTCCTTCCATCTCACGAAACAGTTAGGTCGCAATGTAAAATTGGCAATTTTCACAGAACCGCGTCAAACGCCGACGAAACGCCCATCATTCGCTCGTACGTAGATTCTTCGCAACCCGACTCAGAAACGCTCTTTGCGCCCTCCACCGAAAATGATTCGAGACGGTGGAGAGGTAAGCGACGGCGGGGACTTACAAGAACAACGCAAGCAGTATTTGGTTACGTAAACGACCCTCAGCCAGGCGTGGTCCAGGAATTGTATCCGTGGACCGCAATGTGCGTTCGAAATGTCGATGTTCATGTGTCCTGCAGTTCACACGTTGACGCGCAATTAGCTGCGTTCTTCATCGACCCACGAGCCAAGTGATCCACCGTTCAGGGTAATCGTATATTTTTGATTTATATAATCAATATATATTTGTGGTCTCTTGTTCTGCGGTTCATAAGAACGCCGATACCTGAAAGGCTCCAACCAGCGCGCGAAGGAGATTCAGGCGTCGTTTTTAAGTACGACACGGTCGTCCATAGAAACGGAAACCATCGGATTACGCGAGGCAACGTATCACGCGTATCCGACGGCCGGGCGAAAAGTACATTGAAAAACCTTCCAAATGTGAAAAAAAAAGAGAAAAGAGGAGAGAGAATACGGAAAACGACGGGGATCATAGACAACCCGATACTGGATTCCGACACTTCTCCTCCTCTCTTCTCTCATTCGATAAATAAAGGACTTCACAGCCGGCTCTGGCAGCGGTCGTTCGTCCCAAGCTCGTCAACGAGTAGGGTGTCAGACTCACGCAGCTTTAAAAGCGAGCTTCACAGCCGGTCCTCTCGAATGGCGGTGAAAAAAAAAAAAAATAGAAGCGGGACTTCACAGCCGGCTCTGGCAGCGGTCGTTCGTCCCAAGCTCGTCAACGAGTAGGGTGTCAGACTCACGCAGCTTTAAAAGCGAGCTTCACAGCCGGTCCTTCTCTCAGTCTATATTTTCCTCGACGTTCGGTAAAAGAAATAGAAGCGGGACTTCACAGCCGGCTCTGGCAGCGGTCGTTCGTCCCAAGCTCGTCAACGAGTAGGGTGTCAGACTCACGCAGCTTTAAAAGCGAGCTTCACAGCCGGTCCTTCTCTCATTCTATATTCTCCTCGACACGTTCGGTTCACCGCAATTTTTTTCCACAGGCTACCCTGGTTCGTTGTTGTTCTCTCTACTTCTCGAAAGAAGCGAGAGACGAACCACCACCGTTTCTTCCAATGGACGTATCTCGGACAGCACAGGCGAAGACCGAGGAAGCGCGACGCTTACATCCCTGTTCTTGCGACCGTAGTCTATCCAGATATAATTTTGTCGAGTGCCTACACGCAGGGCAGACCAAAGGCGTATATTATAATACACACACACACGTCGGGTGGCGGGTGAAAAACATCGACTCGTAACGACGGGGGTATTTTGTATATTCGAGGAGTTATAAGCTACAACGTTCAGCGCCCGACGAGAACCGGCGATCGTTCGAGTTTGCGAATGCGAACGATCGGTGACGGATTCCCGAAGACCCGAAGTCACAGACTCTCTCCTATTATATTCGTGCAAGCTCAGCTACAACATTCAGCGCCCGACGAGAACCGGCGATCGTTCGAGTTTGCGAATGCGAACGATCGGTGACGGATTCCCGAAGACCCAAAGTGCAGCTCTTGCATTCACTTTTCCCCGATACAAGTAAACGATGCGATGCTCCACCTTCACGCAAGCACCTTCTCTTCTTCTCTTTGACACGAGGTATTTTCTCGATCCTCGAGAGGTCGGGGTCGGATGGCGGGTGAAAAACATCGACTCGTAACGACGGGTATTTCTATATTCGTGGTTAAGCTACAACATTCAGCGCCCGACGGGAACCGGCGATCGTTCGA
>CAJYYF030000010.1:5000-25000 GCA_913789895.3 Seladonia tumulorum | reverse complement strand
GAGACAGGTCGACGACACTTTTTTCTTTCCAATCAACCTCGAACAAATTCCTTTTCAAATATACCTTTGCGTTCTCGGTTTCTCCTCTCTCTTCTCTCATTTCGTGTTTTGCTAGTAATTCAAACTTCCTTCTAAAGTTCCTTGAATGAATTACTAGTATAGTTTCAAATTCCTTTTAAATTCCTTTTTGAAACAATTTTCATACATTCGATTCAAATATAACTGGTTGGTTCGATCAGAAGCGCGTATAGCTCGAACATGAGTCTCTAAAGCACGTAACCACTGCGCTGGACAACCAAATCGACACAAGTGCCGAGGAAGCGCGGACAGGACGCATGCTGGACTTTGTTGACGTGCCATGCTCTACCGCTCGCGCTGAGCAAAAGATATGGAACACCGTTATACTTGACGAATTTTTCTCTATCCTCTATGCAAACATTTTTGCTGCATTTCTCTTTGTATATTTCTATGTCTTTTAAAAGACATTTCTCTCTGTTTTCTCTATTTTTCTTCTTAAATCGCTCGGATTAAGAGTTGATGCTCAGTTAGTACGAGTATACACCAAAGTGAATACAAGTCACCAACCTCCACTAGGGAGGCTCGCCACATAAGGGCCATTCGGTCTTAGACACCGACCCGTGGCAATGCTGTGTAGAGAATAGTTCGATACGAAGTACGGTACAGAACAGTCAAGACCGAAGTCTCGAGGCGCCCGTAACTGCTGCTCGACCGAGATCGTAACATAGCCACAGACGCGCGCTGAACCGACCGACTCGACCGAACCGTCGACTCTCTTATAGATACCGAACGGCCGGGAAGGACGCCGGCGCCGCACGGTCAATAGCACGCGCGCTTATGGCGGTAAACCGCCGCGGCAACAGACCTGCCGGCGGGGCTGTTGGAACTTAGAGCCGAAAAAGTATGAAAATTTTTTTTGTAAAATATAATATATTTTAACATTTCTACATTATTTTACACAAAATATCCAACTTTTCATTAATCATCACCGAACAAAAATTTTTCTAAGTCCCACCGCCAAGAGTAAACTTTTTTCCTAGAGGTCCTAGACGATTTTTAATGTGATATCATTGTACAATAGATTGTTTAAAACAATATTGATCCCTATGAAAAATTCGCTACGACGCGTATTTACCGAGTTAATAGCAAATAATGGAAATTTGTAGTACCGCATTCGCTCTCGGACGAAAATTTTATTAAGTCCTAGACAATTTTTAATATGATATCCTTGTATAATAGAATGTTTAAAACAATATTGATCCCTATGAACAATTCGCTACGAAGCGTATTTACCGAGTTAATAGCAAATAATGGACTATTGTAGAACCGAATCGCCTCTCGGACGCGAAATTTTTCTAAGTCCCACCGCCAAGAGTAAACTTTTTTCCTAGAGGTCCCAGACGATTTTTAATATGATATCCTTGTATAATAGAATGTTTAAAACAATATTGATCCCTATGAACAATTCGCTACGAAGCGTATTTACCGAGTTAATAGCAAATAATGGACTATTGTAGAACCGAATCGCCTCTCGGACGCGAAATTTTTCTAAGTCCCACCGCCAAGAGTAAACTTTTTTCCTAGAGGTCCCAGACGATTTTTAATATGATATCCTTGTATAATAGAATGTTTAAAACAATATTGATCCCTATGAACAATTCGCTACGAAGCGTATTTACCGAGTTAATAGCAAATAATGGACTAGTGTAGTACCGAATCGCCTCTCGGACGCGAAATTTTTCTAAGTCCCACCGCCAAGAGTAAACTTTTTTCTAGAGGTCCCAGACTATTTTTAATATGATATCCTTGTAAAATAGACTGTTTAAAACAATATTGATCCCTATGAAAAATTCGCTACGACGCGTATTTACCGAGTTAATAGCAAATAATGTTCCAAGTCGTGCCGAATCAGCTCTCGGGCAAAGTGGTGCAGAATCAGCTCTCCCGAAATTTTTCTAAGTCCCACCGCCAAGAGTAAACTTTTTTCCTAGAGGTCCAAGACGATTTTTAATATGATATCCTTGTAAAATAGATTGTTTAAAACAATATTGATCCCTATGAAAAATTCGCTACGACGCGTATTTACCGAGTTAATAGCAAATAATGTTCCAAGTCGCGATGTATCAGCACCACCTCGGGCAAAGTGGTGCAGAACCAGATCTTGGGCAAAGTCGTGCAGAACGAGCTCTTCCGAAATTTTTCTAAGTCCCACCGCCAAGAGTAAACTTTTTTCCTAGAGGTCCCAGACTATTTTTAATATGATATCCTTGTAAAATAGACTGTTTAAAACAATATTGATCCCTATGAAAAATTCGCTACGACGCGTATTTACCGAGTTAATAGCAAATAATGTTCCAAGTCGTGCCGAATCAGCTCTCGGGCAAAGTGGTGCAGAATCAGCTCTCCCGAAATTTTTCTAAGTCCCACCGCCAAGAGTAAACTTTTTTCCTAGAGGTCCAAGACGATTTTTAATATGATATCCTTGTAAAATAGATTGTTTAAAACAATATTGATCCCTATGAAAAATTCGCTACGACGCGTATTTACCGAGTTAATAGCAAATAATGTTCCAAGTCGCGATGTATCAGCACCACCTCGGGCAAAGTGGTGCAGAACCAGATCTTGGGCAAAGTCGTGCAGAACGAGCTCTTCCGAAATTTTTCTAAGTCCCACCGCCAAGAGTAAACTTTTTTCCTAGAGGTCCCAGACTATTTTTAATATGATATCCTTGTAAAATAGACTGTTTAAAACAATATTGATCCCTATGAAAAATTCGCTACGACGCGTATTTACCGAGTTAATAGCAAATAATGTTCCAAGTCGTGCCGAATCAGCTCTCGGGCAAAGTGGTGCAGAATCAGCTCTCCCGAAATTTTTCTAAGTCCCACCGCCAAGAGTAAACTTTTTTCCTAGAGGTCCAAGACGATTTTTAATATGATATCCTTGTAAAATAGACTGTTTAAAACAATATTGATCCCTATGAAAAATTCGCTACGACGCGTATTTACCGAGTTAATAGCAAATAATGTTCCAAGTCGTGCCGAATCAGCTCTCGGGCAAAGTGGTGCAGAATCAGCTCTCCCGAAATTTTTCTAAGTCCCACCGCCAAGAGTAAACTTTTTTCCTAGAGGTCCAAGACGATTTTTAATATGATATCCTTGTAAAATAGATTGTTTAAAACAATATTGATCCCTATGAAAAATTCGCTACGACGCGTATTTACCGAGTTAATAGCAAATAATGTTCCAAGTCGCGATGTATCAGCACCACCTCGGGCAAAGTGGTGCAGAACCAGATCTTGGGCAAAGTCGTGCAGAACGAGCTCTTCCGAAATTTTTCTAAGTCCCACCGCCAAGAGTAAACTTTTTTCCTAGAGGTCCCAGACTATTTTTAATATGATATCCTTGTAAAATAGACTGTTTAAAACAATATTGATCCCTATGAAAAATTCGCTACGACGCGTATTTACCGAGTTAATAGCAAATAATGTTCCAAGTCGTGCCGAATCAGCTCTCGGGCAAAGTGGTGCAGAATCAGCTCTCCCGAAATTTTTCTAAGTCCCACCGCCAAGAGTAAACTTTTTTCCTAGAGGTCCAAGACGATTTTTAATATGATATCCTTGTAAAATAGATTGTTTTAAACAATATTGATCCCTATGAAAAATTCGCTACGACGCGTATTTACCGAGTTAATAGCAAATAATGTTCCAAGTCGCGATGTATCAGCACCACCTCGGGCAAAGTGGTGCAGAACCAGATCTTGGGCAAAGTCGTGCAGAACGAGCTCTTCCGAAATTTTTCTAAGTCCCACCGCCAAGAGTAAACTTTTTTCCTAGAGGTCCCAGACTATTTTTAATATGATATCCTTGTAAAATAGACTGTTTAAAACAATATTGATCCCTATGAAAAATTCGCTACGACGCGTATTTACCGAGTTAATAGCAAATAATGTTCCAAGTCGTGCCGAATCAGCTCTCGGGCAAAGTGGTGCAGAATCAGCTCTCCCGAAATTTTTCTAAGTCCCACCGCCAAGAGTAAACTTTTTTCCTAGAGGTCCAAGACGATTTTTAATATGATATCCTTGTAAAATAGATTGTTTAAAACAATATTGATCCCTATGAAAAATTCGCTACGACGCGTATTTACCGAGTTAATAGCAAATAATGTTCCAAGTCGCGATGTATCAGCACCACCTCGGGCAAAGTGGTGCAGAACCAGATCTTGGGCAAAGTCGTGCAGAACGAGCTCTTCCGAAATTTTTCTAAGTCCCACCGCCAAGAGTAAACTTTTTTCCTAGAGGTCCCAGACTATTTTTAATATGATATCCTTGTAAAATAGACTGTTTAAAACAATATTGATCCCTATGAAAAATTCGCTACGACGCGTATTTACCGAGTTAATAGCAAATAATGTTCCAAGTCGTGCCGAATCAGCTCTCGGGCAAAGTGGTGCAGAATCAGCTCTCCCGAAATTTTTCTAAGTCCCACCGCCAAGAGTAAACTTTTTTCCTAGAGGTCCAAGACGATTTTTAATATGATATCCTTGTAAAATAGATTGTTTAAAACAATATTGATCCCTATGAAAAATTCGCTACGACGCGTATTTACCGAGTTAATAGCAAATAATGTTCCAAGTCGCGATGTATCAGCACCACCTCGGGCAAAGTGGTGCAGAACCAGATCTTGGGCAAAGTCGTGCAGAACGAGCTCTTCCGAAATTTTTCTAAGTCCCACCGCCAAGAGTAAACTTTTTTCCTAGAGGTCCCAGACTATTTTTAATATGATATCCTTGTAAAATAGACTGTTTAAAACAATATTGATCCCTATGAAAAATTCGCTACGACGCGTATTTACCGAGTTAATAGCAAATAATGTTCCAAGTCGTGCCGAATCAGCTCTCGGGCAAAGTGGTGCAGAATCAGCTCTCCCGAAATTTTTCTAAGTCCCACCGCCAAGAGTAAACTTTTTTCCTAGAGGTCCAAGACGATTTTTAATATGATATCCTTGTAAAATAGATTGTTTAAAACAATATTGATCCCTATGAAAAATTCGCTACGACGCGTATTTACCGAGTTAATAGCAAATAATGTTCCAAGTCGTGCCGAATCAGCTCTCGGGCAAAGTGGTGCAGAATCAGCTCTCCCGAAATTTTTCTAAGTCCCACCGCCAAGAGTAAACTTTTTTCCTAGAGGTCCAAGACGATTTTTAATATGATATCCTTGTAAAATAGACTGTTTAAAACAATATTGATCCCTATGAAAAATTCGCTACGACGCGTATTTACCGAGTTAATAGCAAATAATGTTCCAAGTCGTGCCGAATCAGCTCTCGGGCAAAGTGGTGCAGAATCAGCTCTCCCGAAATTTTTCTAAGTCCCACCGCCAAGAGTAAACTTTTTTCCTAGAGGTCCAAGACGATTTTTAATATGATATCCTTGTAAAATAGATTGTTTAAAACAATATTGATCCCTATGAAAAATTCGCTACGACGCGTATTTACCGAGTTAATAGCAAATAATGTTCCAAGTCGCGATGTATCAGCACCACCTCGGGCAAAGTGGTGCAGAACCAGATCTTGGGCAAAGTCGTGCAGAACGAGCTCTTCCGAAATTTTTCTAAGTCCCACCGCCAAGAGTAAACTTTTTTCCTAGAGGTCCCAGACTATTTTTAATATGATATCCTTGTAAAATAGACTGTTTAAAACAATATTGATCCCTATGAAAAATTCGCTACGACGCGTATTTACCGAGTTAATAGCAAATAATGTTCCAAGTCGTGCCGAATCAGCTCTCGGGCAAAGTGGTGCAGAATCAGCTCTCCCGAAATTTTTCTAAGTCCCACCGCCAAGAGTAAACTTTTTTCCTAGAGGTCCAAGACGATTTTTAATATGATATCCTTGTAAAATAGATTGTTTAAAACAATATTGATCCCTATGAAAAATTCGCTACGACGCGTATTTACCGAGTTAATAGCAAATAATGTTCCAAGTCGCGATGTATCAGCACCACCTCGGGCAAAGTGGTGCAGAACCAGATCTTGGGCAAAGTCGTGCAGAACGAGCTCTTCCGAAATTTTTCTAAGTCCCACCGCCAAGAGTAAACTTTTTTCCTAGAGGTCCCAGACTATTTTTAATATGATATCCTTGTAAAATAGACTGTTTAAAACAATATTGATCCCTATGAAAAATTCGCTACGACGCGTATTTACCGAGTTAATAGCAAATAATGTTCCAAGTCGTGCCGAATCAGCTCTCGGGCAAAGTGGTGCAGAATCAGCTCTCCCGAAATTTTTCTAAGTCCCACCGCCAAGAGTAAACTTTTTTCCTAGAGGTCCAAGACGATTTTTAATATGATATCCTTGTAAAATAGATTGTTTAAAACAATATTGATCCCTATGAAAAATTCGCTACGACGCGTATTTACCGAGTTAATAGCAAATAATGTTCCAAGTCGCGATGTATCAGCACCACCTCGGGCAAAGTGGTGCAGAACCAGATCTTGGGCAAAGTCGTGCAGAACGAGCTCTTCCGAAATTTTTCTAAGTCCCACCGCCAAGAGTAAACTTTTTTCCTAGAGGTCCCAGACTATTTTTAATATGATATCCTTGTAAAATAGACTGTTTAAAACAATATTGATCCCTATGAAAAATTCGCTACGACGCGTATTTACCGAGTTAATAGCAAATAATGTTCCAAGTCGTACCGAATCAGCTCTCGGGCAAAGTGGTGCAGAATCAGCTCTCCCGAAATTTTTCTAAGTCCCACCGCCAAGAGTAAACTTTTTTCCTAGAGGTCCAAGACGATTTTTAATATGATATCCTTGTAAAATAGATTGTTTAAAACAATATTGATCCCTATGAAAAATTCGCTACGACGCGTATTTACCGAGTTAATAGCAAATAATGTTCCAAGTCGTGCCGAATCAGCTCTCGGGCAAAGTGGTGCAGAATCAGCTCTCCCGAAATTTTTCTAAGTCCCACCGCCAAGAGTAAACTTTTTTCCTAGAGGTCCAAGACGATTTTTAATATGATATCCTTGTAAAATAGATTGTTTAAAACAATATTGATCCCTATGAAAAATTCGCTACGACGCGTATTTACCGAGTTAATAGCAAATAATGTTCCAAGTCGCGATGTATCAGCACCACCTCGGGCAAAGTGGTGCAGAACCAGATCTTGGGCAAAGTCGTGCAGAACGAGCTCTTCCGAAATTTTTCTAAGTCCCACCGCCAAGAGTAAACTTTTTTCCTAGAGGTCCCAGACTATTTTTAATATGATATCCTTGTAAAATAGACTGTTTAAAACAATATTGATCCCTATGAAAAATTCGCTACGACGCGTATTTACCGAGTTAATAGCAAATAATGTTCCAAGTCGTGCCGAATCAGCTCTCGGGCAAAGTGGTGCAGAATCAGCTCTCCCGAAATTTTTCTAAGTCCCACCGCCAAGAGTAAACTTTTTTCCTAGAGGTCCAAGACGATTTTTAATATGATATCCTTGTAAAATAGATTGTTTAAAACAATATTGATCCCTATGAAAAATTCGCTACGACGCGTATTTACCGAGTTAATAGCAAATAATGTTCCAAGTCGCGATGTATCAGCACCACCTCGGGCAAAGTGGTGCAGAACCAGATCTTGGGCAAAGTCGTGCAGAACGAGCTCTTCCGAAATTTTTCTAAGTCCCACCGCCAAGAGTAAACTTTTTTCCTAGAGGTCCCAGACTATTTTTAATATGATATCCTTGTAAAATAGACTGTTTAAAACAATATTGATCCCTATGAAAAATTCGCTACGACGCGTATTTACCGAGTTAATAGCAAATAATGTTCCAAGTCGTGCCGAATCAGCTCTCGGGCAAAGTGGTGCAGAATCAGCTCTCCCGAAATTTTTCTAAGTCCCACCGCCAAGAGTAAACTTTTTTCCTAGAGGTCCAAGACGATTTTTAATATGATATCCTTGTAAAATAGATTGTTTAAAACAATATTGATCCCTATGAAAAATTCGCTACGACGCGTATTTACCGAGTTAATAGCAAATAATGTTCCAAGTCGCGATGTATCAGCACCACCTCGGGCAAAGTGGTGCAGAACCAGATCTTGGGCAAAGTCGTGCAGAACGAGCTCTTCCGAAATTTTTCTAAGTCCCACCGCCAAGAGTAAACTTTTTTCCTAGAGGTCCCAGACTATTTTTAATATGATATCCTTGTAAAATAGACTGTTTAAAACAATATTGATCCCTATGAAAAATTCGCTACGACGCGTATTTACCGAGTTAATAGCAAATAATGTTCCAAGTCGTGCCGAATCAGCTCTCGGGCAAAGTGGTGCAGAATCAGCTCTCCCGAAATTTTTCTAAGTCCCACCGCCAAGAGTAAACTTTTTTCCTAGAGGTCCAAGACGATTTTTAATATGATATCCTTGTAAAATAGACTGTTTAAAACAATATTGATCCCTATGAAAAATTCGCTACGACGCGTATTTACCGAGTTAATAGCAAATAATGTTCCAAGTCGTGCCGAATCAGCTCTCGGGCAAAGTGGTGCAGAATCAGCTCTCCCGAAATTTTTCTAAGTCCCACCGCCAAGAGTAAACTTTTTTCCTAGAGGTCCAAGACGATTTTTAATATGATATCCTTGTAAAATAGATTGTTTAAAACAATATTGATCCCTATGAAAAATTCGCTACGACGCGTATTTACCGAGTTAATAGCAAATAATGTTCCAAGTCGCGATGTATCAGCACCACCTCGGGCAAAGTGGTGCAGAACCAGATCTTGGGCAAAGTCGTGCAGAACGAGCTCTTCCGAAATTTTTCTAAGTCCCACCGCCAAGAGTAAACTTTTTTCCTAGAGGTCCCAGACTATTTTTAATATGATATCCTTGTAAAATAGACTGTTTAAAACAATATTGATCCCTATGAAAAATTCGCTACGACGCGTATTTACCGAGTTAATAGCAAATAATGTTCCAAGTCGTGCCGAATCAGCTCTCGGGCAAAGTGGTGCAGAATCAGCTCTCCCGAAATTTTTCTAAGTCCCACCGCCAAGAGTAAACTTTTTTCCTAGAGGTCCAAGACGATTTTTAATATGATATCCTTGTAAAATAGATTGTTTAAAACAATATTGATCCCTATGAAAAATTCGCTACGACGCGTATTTACCGAGTTAATAGCAAATAATGTTCCAAGTCGCGATGTATCAGCACCACCTCGGGCAAAGTGGTGCAGAACCAGATCTTGGGCAAAGTCGTGCAGAACGAGCTCTTCCGAAATTTTTCTAAGTCCCACCGCCAAGAGTAAACTTTTTTCCTAGAGGTCCCAGACTATTTTTAATATGATATCCTTGTAAAATAGACTGTTTAAAACAATATTGATCCCTATGAAAAATTCGCTACGACGCGTATTTACCGAGTTAATAGCAAATAATGTTCCAAGTCGTGCCGAATCAGCTCTCGGGCAAAGTGGTGCAGAATCAGCTCTCCCGAAATTTTTCTAAGTCCCACCGCCAAGAGTAAACTTTTTTCCTAGAGGTCCAAGACGATTTTTAATATGATATCCTTGTAAAATAGATTGTTTTAAACAATATTGATCCCTATGAAAAATTCGCTACGACGCGTATTTACCGAGTTAATAGCAAATAATGTTCCAAGTCGCGATGTATCAGCACCACCTCGGGCAAAGTGGTGCAGAACCAGATCTTGGGCAAAGTCGTGCAGAACGAGCTCTTCCGAAATTTTTCTAAGTCCCACCGCCAAGAGTAAACTTTTTTCCTAGAGGTCCCAGACTATTTTTAATATGATATCCTTGTAAAATAGACTGTTTAAAACAATATTGATCCCTATGAAAAATTCGCTACGACGCGTATTTACCGAGTTAATAGCAAATAATGTTCCAAGTCGTGCCGAATCAGCTCTCGGGCAAAGTGGTGCAGAATCAGCTCTCCCGAAATTTTTCTAAGTCCCACCGCCAAGAGTAAACTTTTTTCCTAGAGGTCCAAGACGATTTTTAATATGATATCCTTGTAAAATAGATTGTTTTAAACAATATTGATCCCTATGAAAAATTCGCTACGACGCGTATTTACCGAGTTAATAGCAAATAATGTTCCAAGTCGCGATGTATCAGCACCACCTCGGGCAAAGTGGTGCAGAACCAGATCTTGGGCAAAGTCGTGCAGAACGAGCTCTTCCGAAATTTTTCTAAGTCCCACCGCCAAGAGTAAACTTTTTTCCTAGAGGTCCCAGACTATTTTTAATATGATATCCTTGTAAAATAGACTGTTTAAAACAATATTGATCCCTATGAAAAATTCGCTACGACGCGTATTTACCGAGTTAATAGCAAATAATGTTCCAAGTCGTGCCGAATCAGCTCTCGGGCAAAGTGGTGCAGAATCAGCTCTCCCGAAATTTTTCTAAGTCCCACCGCCAAGAGTAAACTTTTTTCCTAGAGGTCCAAGACGATTTTTAATATGATATCCTTGTAAAATAGACTGTTTAAAACAATATTGATCCCTATGAAAAATTCGCTACGACGCGTATTTACCGAGTTAATAGCAAATAATGTTCCAAGTCGTGCCGAATCAGCTCTCGGGCAAAGTGGTGCAGAATCAGCTCTCCCGAAATTTTTCTAAGTCCCACCGCCAAGAGTAAACTTTTTTCCTAGAGGTCCAAGACGATTTTTAATATGATATCCTTGTAAAATAGATTGTTTAAAACAATATTGATCCCTATGAAAAATTCGCTACGACGCGTATTTACCGAGTTAATAGCAAATAATGTTCCAAGTCGCGATGTATCAGCACCACCTCGGGCAAAGTGGTGCAGAACCAGATCTTGGGCAAAGTCGTGCAGAACGAGCTCTTCCGAAATTTTTCTAAGTCCCACCGCCAAGAGTAAACTTTTTTCCTAGAGGTCCCAGACTATTTTTAATATGATATCCTTGTAAAATAGACTGTTTAAAACAATATTGATCCCTATGAAAAATTCGCTACGACGCGTATTTACCGAGTTAATAGCAAATAATGTTCCAAGTCGTGCCGAATCAGCTCTCGGGCAAAGTGGTGCAGAATCAGCTCTCCCGAAATTTTTCTAAGTCCCACCGCCAAGAGTAAACTTTTTTCCTAGAGGTCCAAGACGATTTTTAATATGATATCCTTGTAAAATAGATTGTTTAAAACAATATTGATCCCTATGAAAAATTCGCTACGACGCGTATTTACCGAGTTAATAGCAAATAATGTTCCAAGTCGCGATGTATCAGCACCACCTCGGGCAAAGTGGTGCAGAACCAGATCTTGGGCAAAGTCGTGCAGAACGAGCTCTTCCGAAATTTTTCTAAGTCCCACCGCCAAGAGTAAACTTTTTTCCTAGAGGTCCCAGACTATTTTTAATATGATATCCTTGTAAAATAGACTGTTTAAAACAATATTGATCCCTATGAAAAATTCGCTACGACGCGTATTTACCGAGTTAATAGCAAATAATGTTCCAAGTCGTGCCGAATCAGCTCTCGGGCAAAGTGGTGCAGAATCAGCTCTCCCGAAATTTTTCTAAGTCCCACCGCCAAGAGTAAACTTTTTTCCTAGAGGTCCAAGACGATTTTTAATATGATATCCTTGTAAAATAGATTGTTTAAAACAATATTGATCCCTATGAAAAATTCGCTACGACGCGTATTTACCGAGTTAATAGCAAATAATGTTCCAAGTCGCGATGTATCAGCACCACCTCGGGCAAAGTGGTGCAGAACCAGATCTTGGGCAAAGTCGTGCAGAACGAGCTCTTCCGAAATTTTTCTAAGTCCCACCGCCAAGAGTAAACTTTTTTCCTAGAGGTCCCAGACTATTTTTAATATGATATCCTTGTAAAATAGACTGTTTAAAACAATATTGATCCCTATGAAAAATTCGCTACGACGCGTATTTACCGAGTTAATAGCAAATAATGTTCCAAGTCGTGCCGAATCAGCTCTCGGGCAAAGTGGTGCAGAATCAGCTCTCCCGAAATTTTTCTAAGTCCCACCGCCAAGAGTAAACTTTTTTCCTAGAGGTCCAAGACGATTTTTAATATGATATCCTTGTAAAATAGATTGTTTAAAACAATATTGATCCCTATGAAAAATTCGCTACGACGCGTATTTACCGAGTTAATAGCAAATAATGTTCCAAGTCGCGATGTATCAGCACCACCTCGGGCAAAGTGGTGCAGAACCAGATCTTGGGCAAAGTCGTGCAGAACGAGCTCTTCCGAAATTTTTCTAAGTCCCACCGCCAAGAGTAAACTTTTTTCCTAGAGGTCCCAGACTATTTTTAATATGATATCCTTGTAAAATAGACTGTTTAAAACAATATTGATCCCTATGAAAAATTCGCTACGACGCGTATTTACCGAGTTAATAGCAAATAATGTTCAAAGTCGTGCCGAATCAGCTCTCGGGCAAAGTGGTGCAGAATCAGCTCTCCCGAAATTTTTCTAAGTCCCACCGCCAAGAGTAAACTTTTTTCCTAGAGGTCCAAGACGATTTTTAATATGATATCCTTGTAAAATAGATTGTTTAAAACAATATTGATCCCTATGAAAAATTCGCTACGACGCGTATTTACCGAGTTAATAGCAAATAATGTTCCAAGTCGTGCCGAATCAGCTCTCGGGCAAAGTGGTGCAGAATCAGCTCTCCCGAAATTTTTCTAAGTCCCACCGCCAAGAGTAAACTTTTTTCCTAGAGGTCCAAGACGATTTTTAATATGATATCCTTGTAAAATAGACTGTTTAAAACAATATTGATCCCTATGAAAAATTCGCTACGACGCGTATTTACCGAGTTAATAGCAAATAATGTTCCAAGTCGTGCCGAATCAGCTCTCGGGCAAAGTGGTGCAGAATCAGCTCTCCCGAAATTTTTCTAAGTCCCACCGCCAAGAGTAAACTTTTTTCCTAGAGGTCCAAGACGATTTTTAATATGATATCCTTGTAAAATAGATTGTTTAAAACAATATTGATCCCTATGAAAAATTCGCTACGACGCGTATTTACCGAGTTAATAGCAAATAATGTTCCAAGTCGCGATGTATCAGCACCACCTCGGGCAAAGTGGTGCAGAACCAGATCTTGGGCAAAGTCGTGCAGAACGAGCTCTTCCGAAATTTTTCTAAGTCCCACCGCCAAGAGTAAACTTTTTTCCTAGAGGTCCCAGACTATTTTTAATATGATATCCTTGTAAAATAGACTGTTTAAAACAATATTGATCCCTATGAAAAATTCGCTACGACGCGTATTTACCGAGTTAATAGCAAATAATGTTCCAAGTCGTGCCGAATCAGCTCTCGGGCAAAGTGGTGCAGAATCAGCTCTCCCGAAATTTTTCTAAGTCCCACCGCCAAGAGTAAACTTTTTTCCTAGAGGTCCAAGACGATTTTTAATATGATATCCTTGTAAAATAGA
Organism: Seladonia tumulorum; assembly: GCA_913789895.3. Taxonomy (NCBI): domain Eukaryota; kingdom Metazoa; phylum Arthropoda; class Insecta; order Hymenoptera; family Halictidae; genus Seladonia; species Seladonia tumulorum. Next base: position 11,548 of record CAJYYF030000010.1, on the reverse strand, counting down.
TTGTTTAAAACAATATTGATCCCTATGAAAAATTCGCTACGACGCGTATTTACCGAGTTAATAGCAAATAATGTTCCAAGTCGCGATGTATCAGCACCACCTCGGGCAAAGTGGTGCAGAACCAGATCTTGGGCAAAGTCGTGCAGAACGAGCTCTTCCGAAATTTTTCTAAGTCCCACCGCCAAGAGTAAACTTTTTTCCTAGAGGTCCCAGACTATTTTTAATATGATATCCTTGTAAAATAGACTGTTTAAAACAATATTGATCCCTATGAAAAATTCGCTACGACGCGTATTTACCGAGTTAATAGCAAATAATGTTCCAAGTCGTGCCGAATCAGCTCTCGGGCAAAGTGGTGCAGAATCAGCTCTCCCGAAATTTTTCTAAGTCCCACCGCCAAGAGTAAACTTTTTTCCTAGAGGTCCAAGACGATTTTTAATATGATATCCTTGTAAAATAGATTGTTTAAAACAATATTGATCCCTATGAAAAATTCGCTACGACGCGTATTTACCGAGTTAATAGCAAATAATGTTCCAAGTCGCGATGTATCAGCACCACCTCGGGCAAAGTGGTGCAGAACCAGATCTTGGGCAAAGTCGTGCAGAACGAGCTCTTCCGAAATTTTTCTAAGTCCCACCGCCAAGAGTAAACTTTTTTCCTAGAGGTCCCAGACTATTTTTAATATGATATCCTTGTAAAATAGACTGTTTAAAACAATATTGATCCCTATGAAAAATTCGCTACGACGCGTATTTACCGAGTTAATAGCAAATAATGTTCCAAGTCGTGCCGAATCAGCTCTCGGGCAAAGTGGTGCAGAATCAGCTCTCCCGAAATTTTTCTAAGTCCCACCGCCAAGAGTAAACTTTTTTCCTAGAGGTCCAAGACGATTTTTAATATGATATCCTTGTAAAATAGATTGTTTAAAACAATATTGATCCCTATGAAAAATTCGCTACGACGCGTATTTACCGAGTTAATAGCAAATAATGTTCCAAGTCGTGCCGAATCAGCTCTCGGGCAAAGTGGTGCAGAATCAGCTCTCCCGAAATTTTTCTAAGTCCCACCGCCAAGAGTAAACTTTTTTCCTAGAGGTCCAAGACGATTTTTAATATGATATCCTTGTAAAATAGATTGTTTAAAACAATATTGATCCCTATGAAAAATTCGCTACGACGCGTATTTACCGAGTTAATAGCAAATAATGTTCCAAGTCGCGATGTATCAGCACCACCTCGGGCAAAGTGGTGCAGAACCAGATCTTGGGCAAAGTCGTGCAGAACGAGCTCTTCCGAAATTTTTCTAAGTCCCACCGCCAAGAGTAAACTTTTTTCCTAGAGGTCCCAGACTATTTTTAATATGATATCCTTGTAAAATAGACTGTTTAAAACAATATTGATCCCTATGAAAAATTCGCTACGACGCGTATTTACCGAGTTAATAGCAAATAATGTTCCAAGTCGTGCCGAATCAGCTCTCGGGCAAAGTGGTGCAGAATCAGCTCTCCCGAAATTTTTCTAAGTCCCACCGCCAAGAGTAAACTTTTTTCCTAGAGGTCCAAGACGATTTTTAATATGATATCCTTGTAAAATAGATTGTTTAAAACAATATTGATCCCTATGAAAAATTCGCTACGACGCGTATTTACCGAGTTAATAGCAAATAATGTTCCAAGTCGCGATGTATCAGCACCACCTCGGGCAAAGTGGTGCAGAACCAGATCTTGGGCAAAGTCGTGCAGAACGAGCTCTTCCGAAATTTTTCTAAGTCCCACCGCCAAGAGTAAACTTTTTTCCTAGAGGTCCCAGACTATTTTTAATATGATATCCTTGTAAAATAGACTGTTTAAAACAATATTGATCCCTATGAAAAATTCGCTACGACGCGTATTTACCGAGTTAATAGCAAATAATGTTCCAAGTCGTGCCGAATCAGCTCTCGGGCAAAGTGGTGCAGAATCAGCTCTCCCGAAATTTTTCTAAGTCCCACCGCCAAGAGTAAACTTTTTTCCTAGAGGTCCAAGACGATTTTTAATATGATATCCTTGTAAAATAGATTGTTTAAAACAATATTGATCCCTATGAAAAATTCGCTACGACGCGTATTTACCGAGTTAATAGCAAATAATGTTCCAAGTCGCGATGTATCAGCACCACCTCGGGCAAAGTGGTGCAGAACCAGATCTTGGGCAAAGTCGTGCAGAACGAGCTCTTCCGAAATTTTTCTAAGTCCCACCGCCAAGAGTAAACTTTTTTCCTAGAGTTCCCAGACGATTTTTAATATGATATCCTTGTATAATAGAATGTTTAAAACAATATTGATCCCTATGAACAATTCGCTACGAAGCGTATTTACCGAGTTAATAGCAAATAATGGACTATTGTAGAACCGAATCGCCTCTCGGACGCGAAATTTTTCTAAGTCCCACCGCCAAGAGTAAACTTTTTTCCTAGAGGTCCCAGACGATTTTTAATATGATATCCTTGTATAATAGAATGTTTAAAACAATATTGATCCCTATGAACAATTCGCTACGAAGCGTATTTACCGAGTTAATAGCAAATAATGGACTAGTGTAGTACCGAATCGCCTCTCGGACGCGAAATTTTTCTAAGTCCCACCGCCAAGAGTAAACTTTTTTCCTAGAGGTCCCAGACTATTTTTAATATGATATCCTTGTAAAATAGACTGTTTAAAACAATATTGATCCCTATGAAAAATTCGCTACGACGCGTATTTACCGAGTTAATAGCAAATAATGTTCCAAGTCGTGCCGAATCAGCTCTCGGGCAAAGTGGTGCAGAATCAGCTCTCCCGAAATTTTTCTAAGTCCCACCGCCAAGAGTAAACTTTTTTCCTAGAGGTCCAAGACGATTTTTAATATGATATCCTTGTAAAATAGATTGTTTAAAACAATATTGATCCCTATGAAAAATTCGCTACGACGCGTATTTACCGAGTTAATAGCAAATAATGTTCCAAGTCGCGATGTATCAGCACCACCTCGGGCAAAGTGGTGCAGAACCAGATCTTGGGCAAAGTCGTGCAGAACGAGCTCTTCCGAAATTTTTCTAAGTCCCACCGCCAAGAGTAAACTTTTTTCCTAGAGGTCCCAGACTATTTTTAATATGATATCCTTGTAAAATAGACTGTTTAAAACAATATTGATCCCTATGAAAAATTCGCTACGACGCGTATTTACCGAGTTAATAGCAAATAATGTTCCAAGTCGTGCCGAATCAGCTCTCGGGCAAAGTGGTGCAGAATCAGCTCTCCCGAAATTTTTCTAAGTCCCACCGCCAAGAGTAAACTTTTTTCCTAGAGGTCCAAGACGATTTTTAATATGATATCCTTGTAAAATAGATTGTTTAAAACAATATTGATCCCTATGAAAAATTCGCTACGACGCGTATTTACCGAGTTAATAGCAAATAATGTTCCAAGTCGCGATGTATCAGCACCACCTCGGGCAAAGTGGTGCAGAACCAGATCTTGGGCAAAGTCGTGCAGAACGAGCTCTTCCGAAATTTTTCTAAGTCCCACCGCCAAGAGTAAACTTTTTTCCTAGAGGTCCCAGACTATTTTTAATATGATATCCTTGTAAAATAGACTGTTTAAAACAATATTGATCCCTATGAAAAATTCGCTACGACGCGTATTTACCGAGTTAATAGCAAATAATGTTCCAAGTCGTGCCGAATCAGCTCTCGGGCAAAGTGGTGCAGAATCAGCTCTCCCGAAATTTTTCTAAGTCCCACCGCCAAGAGTAAACTTTTTTCCTAGAGGTCCAAGACGATTTTTAATATGATATCCTTGTAAAATAGATTGTTTAAAACAATATTGATCCCTATGAAAAATTCGCTACGACGCGTATTTACCGAGTTAATAGCAAATAATGTTCCAAGTCGCGATGTATCAGCACCACCTCGGGCAAAGTGGTGCAGAACCAGATCTTGGGCAAAGTCGTGCAGAACGAGCTCTTCCGAAATTTTTCTAAGTCCCACCGCCAAGAGTAAACTTTTTTCCTAGAGGTCCCAGACTATTTTTAATATGATATCCTTGTAAAATAGACTGTTTAAAACAATATTGATCCCTATGAAAAATTCGCTACGACGCGTATTTACCGAGTTAATAGCAAATAATGTTCCAAGTCGTGCCGAATCAGCTCTCGGGCAAAGTGGTGCAGAATCAGCTCTCCCGAAATTTTTCTAAGTCCCACCGCCAAGAGTAAACTTTTTTCCTAGAGGTCCAAGACGATTTTTAATATGATATCCTTGTAAAATAGATTGTTTAAAACAATATTGATCCCTATGAAAAATTCGCTACGACGCGTATTTACCGAGTTAATAGCAAATAATGTTCCAAGTCGCGATGTATCAGCACCACCTCGGGCAAAGTGGTGCAGAACCAGATCTTGGGCAAAGTCGTGCAGAACGAGCTCTTCCGAAATTTTTCTAAGTCCCACCGCCAAGAGTAAACTTTTTTCCTAGAGGTCCCAGACTATTTTTAATATGATATCCTTGTAAAATAGACTGTTTAAAACAATATTGATCCCTATGAAAAATTCGCTACGACGCGTATTTACCGAGTTAATAGCAAATAATGTTCCAAGTCGTGCCGAATCAGCTCTCGGGCAAAGTGGTGCAGAATCAGCTCTCCCGAAATTTTTCTAAGTCCCACCGCCAAGAGTAAACTTTTTTCCTAGAGGTCCAAGACGATTTTTAATATGATATCCTTGTAAAATAGATTGTTTAAAACAATATTGATCCCTATGAAAAATTCGCTACGACGCGTATTTACCGAGTTAATAGCAAATAATGTTCCAAGTCGCGATGTATCAGCACCACCTCGGGCAAAGTGGTGCAGAACCAGATCTTGGGCAAAGTCGTGCAGAACGAGCTCTTCCGAAATTTTTCTAAGTCCCACCGCCAAGAGTAAACTTTTTTCCTAGAGGTCCCAGACTATTTTTAATATGATATCCTTGTAAAATAGACTGTTTAAAACAATATTGATCCCTATGAAAAATTCGCTACGACGCGTATTTACCGAGTTAATAGCAAATAATGTTCCAAGTCGTGCCGAATCAGCTCTCGGGCAAAGTGGTGCAGAATCAGCTCTCCCGAAATTTTTCTAAGTCCCACCGCCAAGAGTAAACTTTTTTCCTAGAGGTCCAAGACGATTTTTAATATGATATCCTTGTAAAATAGATTGTTTAAAACAATATTGATCCCTATGAAAAATTCGCTACGACGCGTATTTACCGAGTTAATAGCAAATAATGTTCCAAGTCGCGATGTATCAGCACCACCTCGGGCAAAGTGGTGCAGAACCAGATCTTGGGCAAAGTCGTGCAGAACGAGCTCTTCCGAAATTTTTCTAAGTCCCACCGCCAAGAGTAAACTTTTTTCCTAGAGGTCCCAGACTATTTTTAATATGATATCCTTGTAAAATAGACTGTTTAAAACAATATTGATCCCTATGAAAAATTCGCTACGACGCGTATTTACCGAGTTAATAGCAAATAATGTTCCAAGTCGCGATGTATCAGCACCACCTCGGGCAAAGTGGTGCAGAACCAGATCTTGGGCAAAGTCGTGCAGAACGAGCTCTTCCGAAATTTTTCTAAGTCCCACCGCCAAGAGTAAACTTTTTTCCTAGAGGTCCCAGACTATTTTTAATATGATATCCTTGTAAAATAGACTGTTTAAAACAATATTGATCCCTATGAAAAATTCGCTACGACGCGTATTTACCGAGTTAATAGCAAATAATGTTCCAAGTCGTGCCGAATCAGCTCTCGGGCAAAGTGGTGCAGAATCAGCTCTCCCGAAATTTTTCTAAGTCCCACCGCCAAGAGTAAACTTTTTTCCTAGAGGTCCAAGACGATTTTTAATATGATATCCTTGTAAAATAGATTGTTTAAAACAATATTGATCCCTATGAAAAATTCGCTACGACGCGTATTTACCGAGTTAATAGCAAATAATGTTCCAAGTCGCGATGTATCAGCACCACCTCGGGCAAAGTGGTGCAGAACCAGATCTTGGGCAAAGTCGTGCAGAACGAGCTCTTCCGAAATTTTTCTAAGTCCCACCGCCAAGAGTAAACTTTTTTCCTAGAGGTCCCAGACTATTTTTAATATGATATCCTTGTAAAATAGACTGTTTAAAACAATATTGATCCCTATGAAAAATTCGCTACGACGCGTATTTACCGAGTTAATAGCAAATAATTGGCGGTTTTGGTTCTCGTCTGGACGTATTTCGGTTCTAACAGTTTCGCGGGTAAACGGCGGTTGATAATCTTTCTCTGTAGTGTTAGGTAGTGTATCCCTGAACATCTCTGCGCAATTAGTTTTTGGATTAACGAGATTCCCTCTGTCCCTTTTTTTATTTTTTCATTACGTGCCAGCGGCGTAGTGCTTTAAACTTTGTGCGCTTATTCAAAGAATTTCCAGCGACGTAGTGCTTTAGAATTTGTACGCATATTCAAAGGAGTTCCAGCGGCGTAGTGCTTTAAAAAAAAATAAAAAAAAAAACAAAAAA